>JAURVB010003060.1:0-15252 GCA_033002965.1 Piper betle | reverse complement strand
ATTCAAATTCTCCATGGGCACCACCTGTTAAAAGGGAGAACTCAATTATTCCAAATGTGCATTCAACAATATACAAAAAAAATAGTCACTCTACCAAATATTAAAACATAGAAGCTATTCTTTCTGAAAAAAATGACTAGGACAAGATGATTTGCATGCCAATGAACAAAAAGTAGCTTCCAAGTAAAGTATTTTCACACTAATCTTCATGTTGCCCGGTAAGTGAAATGCAAAAATCATAATAGGATATAATAGTTAGAAGATGGTATATAATGGCACTATGAAGGATAAGGATAAGGACATACACAATCGTTGGACATAAACAAAAAATCTTGAAAATGTGAAACATTATTAAAAAAAATGCTGATAAAGATGGTGTGCAATTCTGAAAGGTTTCAAAAAGGGGAAATTGAAAAAGAGTATTAATGTTAGATCACCTTTATGATAAGCTTATCCAATTCCTTGGGCAAAGTGGAGCTTCCGAATAAAAAATATTTTTTCCATTCCCCACTTAGAATAGTCAAAACCCGCAAAGCAACCTCAGATGTAATAAGCTCTCTTCCATGCTGTCCAAAAGTCTGGAAGACAAGGAATTTTCTGTCAAGAAAATCAGCAGCCTCTGAGACAATCAACCATAAAATGATAGCATTGTTGTCTCATTTATGATCCATAGACAGAAGGCAACGGTTAATAGTTATAAAACAAGGCAACATTTTTAGTTCTGATGGATGCATTTTCCACTTCATTTTTACTAACTCCTCCCAACGTAGTGACCATAGGAAAAATCGAATGTTTACCAGAAGGACTCTAAACTTTGCACTCTCGTCTGTCCCACTCTCTGCCTGACTGAAAGTAACCACTGAAATCTCAGCTGGATACCCATTATTCTGGGCCCTGATTGTTTCCATCTATATTAAATCATAAACTAGTGTCATGTTAGTGCAACACACATATATTACAAACGGTATGCTCAGATATTTACAAAAATAAGCAAATATCTTACACTCAGCCTATCAGGGTGACGACTGACCAAGGCCTTCACTTGTTTCATCAAAGAATCACTACAAATTTTCGGAACGTGTTCAGAACATCAAATAAAATAGAGACAACCACATCAAGAAATCGTACAACAGAACCTGCTAAAATCATAATATTAACCCATAAAAAGGAAAGAAGAAACAGACAAAACGCAACTCTGCTTAACAACAGGTCAGACTACGGCAAACAAGAAAATTAAGCAGGCTACCAACGGATGATCCCGAATATCATCTAGTACAGCTATTAACACAACATTTCTTTTCATAAACACAATAGAACTCGCTTACTTATTTTCCAAAAATCAACCAATATAGCTAGTTCAACAAACTCCATCGAAATTTAACACATACACTGCACCCCGTTTTTTCTTTTTAATCAACTTTCTATCAATCAATCGTGCTAACCGCAATTTAAAACTTCTACGGCATCAGCAACGAAAAGAAAAATATCACCATTAAACTAAAAGTTAAAAATCCAAACCTAACTCCTAAACACGATCCAAAATGGGAACAAACTGTCTACAACTTGCAGAAAGTAAGAAAAGTCTACGAAAAATAAACACCAAGAAAGATAGGAATCTTAAGCTAACCTGGAATGGTACAAATCCCGTCTGATTCGGGAATAGGAAGGGACGGAGAAGTTGCCACCGTGAGCAAAAGCCAAGACCTGGAGAAGAAAGAGGAAGAAGGAAAGAGGGGAAACCAAATCGCCTTCGCCCATCGGGGGACGGAGAAAGATTCCGTCTTTTACACGCCGGCAATGGCGATGGCGGCTCTTCGTCGTCGCCGGCGATTGAACGGCTCGCCAGCCGCCAACTCCCAAAACCGCCGACTTTTCTTTACCACGTTATGAAATAGTGGGCTCTAGTCGGCCGGCGGTCAATTGGTCACGGATAGGGACGAGCATGATCGGCTGACCTACTAAACCGACAAAACCAAATTTATTTTGGTAGTTCGTTTTGGTTGTAGTTTGGTGGGTTTCATGATAATCACTAGAAATAAATGTATATGCACACGTAAAAAAATGATGCAAATAAAATATTTTATATTTATTAGTTTATTTGATTTGATCAGTTTCAACCAAAAATTGAGTAAACCCACCAAACTAAATGTAGTTGATTTAGTTTGGTTTAATCTATTGAACATAATTTATTTATATAAGTGTAAGAAATAAAAGTTTAATATATTATATTTTGTGTACATACTATTCAATGTTCAAAATTAGAATACTATTCACGTAACTTTTTATGATAAGGTTTTAATTAACTCCTAAATATGTATTAATAATTCTTTATTTTATAATAAACTTAAAAATAATTAAAATAAACTCTAAATAATGAATATTATTAATAATTTAAAATATTATTTATCATTTTTGTTACTTTGGTAATAGTTCGATTAAAACCAAACTAAATTGAATTAGTTCGATTTAGTTGCTTTGATTATCAATTATAATTTAGATTTTATTCGATTAACCAACTTACTTCAATTTAGTTAATTGGGTAAGTGATTCGGTTTGATTTAATCAAACCATGATCAGCCCTATTCATGGACATTTGGAGAGAAAAATCTTGGTAAGCATAAAATATTGGACTTCATCGTCTCTTCACTCTTTGTAGATTGAAGATGTCTAAGATTCCAAGATTAGATTTATTATACAAACTAGAAGATGTCATGTAAGGCTAAAACTTCCTATCTTTATTATTGAACATTGAGATAAATAATAATAATATATATTTTAGAGATAGATTACTTAAATTTTAAAGACAGATTTATATTCAATGAAATTGACTATATATAATAATTTGATGTTATTTTTTATTTTTACTATATTTTGTTTGATTAAATCTTCTCTTTTTGACTTTTTATTATTCTTTAATTAACAAGAATAAAAATAACAAAATTTTAATCAAATATTTTTTGGACATTAACTTTTTTACTTGGTCCAGGGCAAGTCAAATTCCCAAAAAGAAAAAAAAAGGACAATGCATAGAATTCCCTCAATATTTGCAAACAAAAAATAATCAACTGTTAGAGCTTTATTATATGTATATATTTTTTAGAACAAAAGTCGCACACATTAGTAGGATTTTCGTGAGCCATCCATTAAAAGGGCCCCCTTCCTTAAAAGGCCCAAATTTCACTATGGTGTCACAAATAAATAGCAGATATAAATAGCTATCAAACTTTTTATGTATTCTTAACTATTATATTATATATATAAATGGTGAGGCCAAAACCAATTATAGTACTTTTTTTTCCCAAGCACCAAATATAATACTTGGAAAAATTAAACACTGAACAACAACCTGACCGGCCCACTGAGGAAGTCGGCTTTGATATTTAATGGACAGAGGCCTTAAATCATTGGTTTAGATGGATCTGTTGTTGACAGCCATGTGAACGCATTCCTCGAGACCTTGACTCAGGATAATAGATAATCACAAATCCAATTGCAACCTGGTCCGGCCTGGCCGCTACCGATTTCCTGGCTGGCATTTTACTGGCTTTGGTTTAGCAATCATGGATTCATGCACATGGTGGTGCAAATTCCCTTGCACCAATTAGTTAGAAAAAGACTTGGCTCATCTTTGTCATATGTGTATCCACAGTCCACACCAGTTAGTTAGAAAAAGTCTAGGCTCATCTTTGTTATATGTGTATCCACAGTTTATCTTTTATTTTGGGCAGGCATCTTGAAAATGCATATTCTTATCTATTTATTTGAATTGAAATATGGTGTATTTTTTTAAGAACGGAAGAAATTTTATATATATATATATATATATATGATAAAATATAAAAAAGATAACAAATTTATAATAGGTCGATGGACAAGAATCAACATGCTTAAGTAAAGACATGATCACTAGAAAGACTTAATCAGTAGGAAAAAAGTGTGATTTTCATGACCTATTATTCTTCTCCTTAGAAACATGGTAATTTCTTATTCTTTCTCTTATTTAAATTAGAAAAAAAAGATGTAATATTTATAAGTTTTTTTCATTATTATTTTAAATCAACAGTTG
Organism: Piper betle; assembly: GCA_033002965.1. Classification (NCBI taxonomy): domain Eukaryota; kingdom Viridiplantae; phylum Streptophyta; class Magnoliopsida; order Piperales; family Piperaceae; genus Piper; species Piper betle. The sequence continues at coordinate 11,186 of JAURVB010003060.1, read as the reverse complement.
AGGACTTTGACAAAAAAAAGTTCCTCAAATCAAATTTCAAGAAAACTTTGAAAGGATAAAGAACATTCAACCTCAAATAGAAAGGAAAGAGGCGGCCTAAAATTATACAATTATTTCCTCATTTAGTGATGATGAGGGTGAGGGTGTAGTGTCTGATGATATTTCTAATGAATTTGTTAATGATGTTGGATAAGAACAGTGTGATTCTGATCAAAGGCAGCCAACTAATATGAGGAGATAAGCTCGTAAACTAATTCTATCAATAATATATCTATCATTAGAATATGAGACAATTATTAAATGTAGAGAACCACAAAATTTTAGTGAAGTCAAAGCTTGTGTAAAAAAGGAGAAGTGGTTGAAGGCAATGCAAGATGAGATGAAATCTTTGCATGATAATTACACTTATTAGTTGGTCGATCTTTCTAAGGGGGAAAGAATATTGAGGAACAAATGGGTTTACAGGATTAAATATGAAGAAAATAACGTACAACCAAGGTACAAGACAAGGTTGGTAGTGAAAGGCTTCGGACAGGAGAAAGGTATTGATTTCGATGAAATTTTTTCTCCTATTATTTAAATATTTTCTATTAGAATTGTTCTAGTTTTGACTGTAAGTTTGGATTTGGAAGTTGAATAATCAGATGTGAAGACGACCTTTCTTCATGGTGATCTTGAGGAGACTATATACATGGAGCAACCAGAGGGTTTTGAAGTCAGAGGAAAGGAACAAATGGTATGCAAACTGAAAAAGAGTGTGTATAGTTTGAAGCAAGCTCCTAGATAGTAGTACAAAAAGTTTGATTCTTTAATGAAAACAAATGGGTATAAAAAGTCTATTTCTGATCACTGTGTGTTCATCAAGAGGTTTGATAATTGTGACTTGATTATTTTGTTGCTTTATTTGGATGACATATCGATTGTAGGACATGATAAAGTCAAAATTACAAGTTTAAAGAAGAACTTGAATAAATCCTTTACAATGAAGGATTTGGGACCGGCAAAGTAAATCTTGGAGATGTCCTATTCGACATAACAAGAGAGCTAGAAAGCTTTGGGTCTCACAAGAAAAGTACATAGAGACAGTACTTGTAAAATTCAACATGAAAGATGCAAGGCTGGTTGGACTTCCACTTGGGAGGTCACTTTTAAGTTGAAAAAAGTGACTTAAGTGAAACAAAGATGAAGGAAATGATAAAGGTTCCTTATGCTTTTGTAGTTGGTAATTTGATGTGTGCTATGGTTTGTACAAAGCCAGACATAACAAATGCAGTTGGAATGGCTAGCAAACATTTAGTAAATCTGAGCAAAAAATATTGGCAAACAGTTAAATGGATAATGAGGTATTTGAAAAGTACATCCAAAATGTATTTGTATTTTGGAAGTGATAAACCTTTATTAGTTGACTACATCGATACGAACATGGTAGGTGACTTAGAGGCAAGAAGATCAACATCTGAGGTTTGTTGTTAATTTTGCTAATGGGGATGTGTTTTGACAATCTAAGTTACAAAAATGTGTTGCATTATCCACAACTAAAGCAAAATTTATTGTTGCTATAGAAGCTTGCAAGAAGATGTTATGGGCAAAGTGATTTTTTAATGAAATTGGCATTAAATAGGAGAGATACATTGTACACTGTGTTAGCCATAGTACAATTCACCTGAGTAAGAATTTAAATTTTCATTAAAGGAGCAAACACATTGATATGAGATATTACTAGATAAGAGATGTGTTTGGAAAGTAAATCTCTTGAGCTAACAAAAATTTATACTACAAGAAATATTTTAGATATCATGACTAAAGTTATGTCAAAAGAGAAACATATTTACTGCAGGAATGGAGCAGGCATGGACGAGAGCTTCTCATGCTGGCTAAAAGTATTTCATAGAATCGGGAAGGAGAGGTTTGTTGGGTTGTCCCTCCTTCGAAAACACATGAAATTATAACCCTATTTTAAGGAAAAACCAAGATTTTATAGATTTAGTTAGTTGAAAGGAATAAAAGCAACGTATGACGTTTTTTTAGTTTTTAGTTTTGGGTTTCGGAGAAAAACGACGGCTATAAAGGGAAGAAGAAAATTATGTGAATTGAAGAAATATGAATATTTTGTTAAGATTCACTTGCAATCATCAACCGTAACTTTGTCGAGTTCATATATTTGTAATCCGTAATTCTTTATTTTCTTTCTTAGTTAATATTAATTTTGTAAAAAGTATAGTAAATTGATATCAAAGAGTTTATTCTCTTCTGAATCTTTTCTTACATCAAAATTATGATATAATAATTTAATATGATTATTTGCTCTGTGGTTTTTTCTCAAATTTAAGATTTTTCACATAAAATTAATTTGTCTAATCTTTCTATTTATTTGGTACTTCTCATCCTTATGTGTTAAAATAGGAGATTTGTCTTTAATTTGTTTAGTTAATCCCAACATTCCTCACCCCCACTTCCCAATGGTATTAAAACGAGCATGGCAAAAGCATTTTTTCTTGCACAAGTGAGCTTTCATTAGTTTTTAGCATCCACCCACCTTCTAAATACAAAGATCTACCAATCAAACAGTATGATCACATCATTAGTCACGAGTACAACATTATTTAGTTCTATAATCCCCATTTCGAATGCTTACTCAGAGCTTGCTGTCTGTTCTTTTTGTCAGAGTTCCCAAAACTCTTGCCTTCTCCTTTCGGACGAACTTCTGGATCTTTCCGGTCGAAGTCATGGGCAAATCGTCAAATATAACGGTCCTTGGAGCCATATAATGCGGCAGCCTCGACCGGCAGAAACGAATGATTTCTTGTGCATTTGCTTCGTGGTCTTGCTTCAACTTCACGAATACACACACTGTCTCAACCCAGTGGTCATCTGGCTGCTTCCAAAATACGGCTGCATCCAAAATAGCAGGATGACTAAACAACACAGCTTCCACCTTAATTGAGCTGACATTTTCCCCACCAGAAATTATAATGTCCTTGGACCTATCTTTTAGTTGAACATATCCATCCTAATGCTTGAGACCAAGGTTACCGGTTCTAAACCACCCTCCAGAAAAAGCTTCCTCAGTAGCCTTGACATTTTTCAGGTACCCACTCATCACAGTGCTGCCTCTGAACATCACTTCCATTGGTTTGCGCATCAGGTGGAACACTTCTCATGGTCACAGGATCTTTGACATCCACCTCGGCCATTGCAAGATGTTGAAGACCTTGTCCGGACTTAATTTTCACTCGTTCCTCAGCAGGCATGGCAGCCCATTCAGGTTGCCATGTACATATTGTTCCAGGGCCATAGGTTTCGGTGAGCCCATAAGAATATTGTTCCAGGGCCATATTGTTCCAGCGCATCAGGTGGAACACTTCTCATGGTCACAGGATCTTTGACATCCACCTCGGCCATTGCAATATGTCGAAGACCTTGTCTGGACTTAACTTTCACTCGTTCCTCAACAGGCAAGGCATCCCATTCAGGTTGCCATGCACATATTGTTCCAGGGCCATAGGTTTCGGGGAGCCCATACGAATGTGTGACACTAAAGCCAAGTTTTTCCACGCTCAGTAAAACTTGGGGAGGAGCACCGCCGACCATTATCCTTACCTTGCCGGGAAGTGGTTTTTTGTGACCATCTGGTGCATTTGCAATCATATTTAACACAGTAGGGGCACCAGCCATGTGTGTAACCTTGAGCAGAGCAATGGCCTCAAAGATGTCTTTTGCTATTACACTCCTCAGGCAAATATTGGTCCCACCTTGTGCAGCAATGGCCCAAGTAAGAGTCCAACCTTTACAGTGAAACATGGGAACAGTCCATAGGTAAACAGGAACTGAGCGCATTTCACAAAGAATAATAGCAGCTAAGGAAGTTAGAAAGGCTCCTCTATGACTATAAATGACACCCTTAGGGCTTGACGTCGTGCCAGATGTGTAATTTAATGAAATTGGGTCAAGTTCATATTTTGGCCATCTCACATCATATTCAGGCGCTCCCATCTTCAGAATGCCCTCACATTCTAAACTGTTATTAGCAATATATTCTTACGTGGTAGAATCTGCAATGACAATGATAGTAGGCAGTTTGCTTTCTTCTCAGCAAGTAGTTTCAAGGCTCCACGAGCAATATCAAGGAGTTTGTAGTCAACAAAGATCAGCTTGGCTTCAGAGTGCCCAAATAACACTGATGCCATGGCCGAATCATGACGAATGTTTAGGGTACAGAGAACTCCCCCGGCCAGAGGACACCAAAATGGAGCTCATACATTGCTGGGATGTTTGGAGCCAGTGCAGCAACCTGATTCATATTCAATTTTTGTAACAATTGCTAATCGCGAACTGACAAAGCAAATGACCAAAACGATACAAGTGAAAGCTAATAACCAAGAAAAAGAACAAAATCATATTATCAAAGGGGCGTAACAAAAGAATACCATAGCCGTTTGAAATTTAGGATCAGGAGATCTCCTCTTGCTTAAAACTTGGCAAGCAGATATCAATTTATAGGAGAGATTACTGTAAAAATCAAATAGTTTCCAGTATAAGGCTTGAACAAAAGCAATGTCCACTAGCAACTTATCAATGGTCTTCGTAGACTATTGATACAATCGAACAACAACACTAACTTTCAGTCAGAGAAGGAAAATGTTTCACTTAGTCTCACTAAAGTGGTTCATCTGAAAACTCCCATACATTAGCAAAAGAGCTCACATAAATGTCTCAAAAGTCAAGTATTAGCAAACTAAGCTAGACTAGCCCATCAATAAAGAGGAAACAATAATATCCACATTGAGCATGTTTTGCGAGTACTCTTCCACAGGCTATAGAACATCTATTTGAATCTTCACTCGACCAAGACTTAGAATTACAGGAAGAAAAACGATCAGCAAATTACAGACGCAAAGCGCGAAAGTCTGCAAATCAGGATAAATCAAACAAAGACACAGCCAACCCATGATTCCAACAGAAAAGATTAATAATAATAATAATAATAATATGAACGAAGGGCCGCACCACGTCGCCAGGAGCAATCCCGAGCTAGGTGAGAGCGGAAGCAAGAAGGAGATACCTGCGTTGAGTCTGCTTCCAGGTGAAGCGGAGGGAGCCATACACGAGAGAAGTGCGGTCACTGTAGACAAGGGCGGATCGCTCCAGAAAAGTGATGGGAGTTGGCAGAGCATTTCAGCCGATCATCCATCGCTCTATTTTTTCCTTCCGACCACAACAGAGGGAGAGGGAGTCTATCTTATGACTATCAACAATAATAATAATAATATAAGATGTTCTGAGTTCTGACAGGTATGAGAGACAGTAGACATCTGGGATTAGCACGTGTACTTCTTACACATATTGGTCCCACCCTTACGGATTTGATGTATCCGAGACAAAACATATCATTTTGAAGAAAAAATTGTTTCTTTTTTGTCTCTTGAAAACCAAATAGATATTATAGAATACAAAATATCAACCCAATAAAATAAATAAATAATTCTTGGATTAGGTGGGTTGTTGCCATTACAACTACTCCACGTCCTCGGCCCAGCATAGAAATAGAATGGAAAATATCAACAGAATCTTTCCACCAGACCACAACGTGGATCCATTCCTAGTCTAACATCTTGCCTATCAGCTAACACCCACCTCATGCATCTTCGCAATGCGAAACCCCGATGCTACAGTCAACTAAGTTTAAGATTTAGTTTACTTTTATTTATTGGGATAGACAAAGAATTTTTTTCAAATTTTGTTTTATTATTTTTATGTTTTTAAACGGATAAAATTGTTGGTTTAACATGCTTTGTCAAGACATGTTCGGTTCGATGCTCATCAAACACATTTTAAACTCTTTTAATATCTTTTTGGGATGATTTTTCAACTAGTAATTTTTTAGCCGTCATTTGACAATTTTCGTCCTTGGGAACATTAATTACATTTACTTCTATTTTTTATTATCTAAAAGGTGAGTAAGAAAATTTGGTTAAAAAGAATTCTTTTAGCTTTCTCCTTGTTTGCTTTTGAGTTTTTTTAAAAATTATTTTGTGATTTAAGCAAAATTTCGAAATATTTTTAATGGGCTAATATAATAAATTAAAGAAGACTCGTGGAGAAGTATTTAATTTGTCGTCAATTAGAGTAATTTTTTATAGAGGCTTTAGTACATAATAATGGTATATTATTTTAAAAATAACGCTGGCCTCGAGTACAAAAATAATTGGAGGTAGATAAGTTGGTAAACTTTCTCTTCTTTTTTTGTCTTTGTTTGTGAAATTTAAATACCTTGTGGAAGAGACCAAGATGGGAGATGAACTAGAAAGTATGGATAAGAAGACAACGTAAGCAAAAGATGAGGAGAATGCATAACCTTGCAAAGGTAGAAAAAATAATAGAGAAAGGGTTTCACATATTGACGATGTAAATTAAAATGTAGAGAAAGGTTTCACGATGTAAATTAAATTGCACCATCTTTCACTTGTTCTGAAGTCTCCTTTACTTGCCCTATCCTCAATTTCTCTATTATGTGTGAATGCAATGTGAAGGTATTTCACATGTATACCGACCTCTTGCATATGGAAAAAAAGTCATGACAATATACATTGTCTTTTTTACGAGAAAAGCCAGGATTTTTTAATATCATCAGGTGAAGTGAAAACCAGACTTAATTATAAAAAATAAAAAAATAGAATCATTTAAACTATCCTCACTTGAGAAAATCGGATGGCCGGGTCCAGGCCTAGGTGGCCAAGGTCCGGCCACCTTAGGGCTCTCGATGCTTGGAGCTAGCCGGCCGTGACCTAGGGCAGGCTGCCCTTAACCATAGGCCGCCAAGTTTGGCCCCTCACTGTAGGATAGTCAAGATTTTAATTAATGTTTTTTTGTAATTTGCTTTAATTCTTCAACTGTTAAATAATATAAAAAATTATATCCCTAAGTGAAAACGACAGATATATTAATAAAAAATAAATATACTCGTGAATGTATTTCACAACTGTACTAACTCGAATAGTGAGTCAACTGAGTTAAACGAGTGGAAAGCAGTAGTGAGCGAGTCAACACGGCGGAAAACCGAATTCCTTATGGAAAACCCCGTCATTTCCTTTCCATCGTCTCCCTCGCCAGCGACAGAGCTCACACTTCCACGCCCGACGTCCCTCCCACTCGGTGGCTAGGTTTCCGGCGACCTTCTCATCCCAAATTCTCTTCTCCTTCTCCCAAACTCCCCATTTCCGTAGTTGTCACCGGTCTTGTATCGGCGGCAATGGCGGCGGCGGCGGCATTCCTGTCGAGCAACCTTCCGACCGACGTGCAGCACTTGATCGAGCAGCTGGAGCGACATTGCCTTGCCCCGGACGGATCTATGGTCTCCAAGCCTGTTCACCATGATCTCCAAATGGTAGGGTACCCATAATTTGAACCCCTCGGGGCCTTTGTCGGCAAAAACAAAAAAGAAACTGTTTTTTTTTTTAATTATTTGAATTTTTCCATGATTTCGATGATATTTGGCGGTGTCATTTGCAGGCGAGGGAGGATATGTTGAAGGAGAGATTGCGGTATTTGGAAGTCATGGTAAAGTTTTCATGTTTTATTCTTTCAACCTGTCGTGTAAATGCACGCCGATGTTCTAGTTTCTGGGTTGTTGTTGATTTGGTTTGCATCTTTGTGTTGCTTGGATTTAAGGCTGTTTATAGTGAGATAGTTGCGGTTGTTGAAGAGTATCAGCAGAACGAGTCTCAGGGCATCTATCGCCAGCACGACTTAAACATGCCTCCCCAGGTTCGGTTTATCATTGATTCTTTCCCTTCCATTAGTTTGTTTAATCTTCATTTGTTTTTGGGATTGCAATGAGCGTTCTTTTTCTATGGTTTTTAGTAACGCCCATGTTTATGTCTTCTAGGTTTATGAATCTCTAGAACAAAGACTAGTAGTTTCACAGGCAGCTCAAAAATTAAGGCTTCCTCTTCTCTCTAAAGATGGAGAAATTCACGAGGAAGACATTGAGACTATGAGTAATTTGGCAAGGAGCTCCATCGATAGCACTAGTACAACTGCAACGTATACTTCAAATAATAGCTTGGTCAACAGCATAGGTGGTACTTCAAATATTTCTCAGATGTCTGAATTTGTGGAACCTGGAGTTGGTGGTGTACCTGATCGATTCCTTGGCATTACCCCTAGTTTTCTGCGGAAAAATCAGCATTCACGAGCACCTTCCATGGTATGGTATCTTGCATTGGCCTTTAATTATGCTGATTGTTATTCATGATATCTCCTTCTAGAAGGTGCAAGGCACGAATTTTATTATTCTTACTTGACAGCATTGTATGCTTATCATGAAACCTCTCCTGCCTCCAGGGTTGTAGCTTATAGTATTTTTTCGGTTTTGCCACTTTGCATAATAAGTACTATAAAAAATCCTGAACTGCACAGATGTGACAAATTGTTTTGGTTTTTTTTTGTAGGATATGACAGATTATCAAGCATCTTTATGTTGTGAAATTGAAGCTCGCTTAAAGGCTAAATGTGATAGTTTAGCTGATGCATTTGCGATGGAGGGAATTGGTGAGTCCTGAAAGCTCGTGATTTTACTGATTTATCATGTCTGATTGTTAGATATGTTACAGAAAATTTATGTGGTGCAGATAGCTATTCGTCTGTTCCTTTAACCACTAGGCTCCTGGAAAGGTATATAACTCTTGTATGACATATTTTGTTTTCGTATATAGCAGATGAAATTATTTTGTAGCAATATTGCTTATGAATAACTCTTTATATTGTACATAACCATCTTGTATGCTATTTATGAGCACTTTTATGGCAATGATCTGTTGCATTTTTGTTATGATTTATAATCTGGTTCTGAATCAAGCTTCTGTTTGCCTCCACTTTATTATCATATGTTGTGCACCCTTGTCAATTTCAGGGTAAAATTATTGATTGAAGAGCTTGAAAAGGAAGAGACATCCTTGCGAGAAGATTTGTATTCTGTTGATAGGAAGTTTGCTGAATACTATAATGTATTTGGCTCTCTCTCCCAACCAATCATCACCAATATCACCTACTGATGTATAGATCACTAGCATTTTATTTTTTTCTCGTTTCATTCTATAGGTGCTTGAGCAAATACTTGGAGTACTTATTAAGCTTGTGAAGGACTTGAAGCTGCAACATCAACATCAATATGTGAGGCGGCCATCAATTACCTAAATTCTAGGAATTTCTACTTGGTAAAAACTTTGAATATTAGTTATCTAATTGATTAGTCTCTTGTTTTTTACATCAATGTATAGGATGAGCTTCGAAAGACTTGGCTTTGTAAAAGATGTGAGACAATGAGTGCAAAGCTGAGGTTCGTTATGAAGAGAGATTCTATGTTATATGAGTCAATGTTTCAACTGAAATGTTCTGTTACTAATGCTGCCTCTAGTACCTGGAACTTGATTTAGGGTTATGGAACTTCTTCTTCTTCGTGACACCTACACTCAAGAAACAGTCCCAGCCTTGCGCAAGATCAGGTATATTCAAGTGATAATGCACAAAGAGTTAAGTTCATTATAATTTTAAAAAGAAGACTGATAAAGTTTGTCCTTGTTTCTAGAGAATATCTATTGGAAGCCACAGAAGAAGCATCAATTGCGTACAACAAAGCGGTATTGATTTTCTTAGCATTGTGAAGAAATGCAACGTGTTACACTCTTTGAATTAATGGATTTTTAATAAATTTTAATGCTTTTAGTTGCCTTGTATTCTAGTATAAATATTCATATTAGGAGATAATGAGACAGTCAGGCGTTTTCAAAATTTTCATCACGTCTTTGGAAAGTATTTATCAAGCCTGATTTATATTCCAGATAGAGCCATTAATCTGGTATTCCTTGTTAGCAATACCCAGAAATATATAAAAGCCATACTAACTTTTTTGTGCTGGATTGTGACTGTGTATTAGGTAACTCGACTTAGGGAATATCAAGGAGTTGATCCACATTTTGACATAATTGCAAGGCAGTATCAAGATATAGTGAAGGTAGGCAGTGAACCGTCAATTTCGCGAGTTTTGATCTGCAAGTGAAACTGATCCCATAAACTGATCTTTTGCAGGAATTGGAAAGCATGGAGTGGACTATTAATCAAGTAAAAATGGATCTGAAACGGTCAATGGAGCATGCGGCCACATAAACTGTATCATAATGTGTTTCTGGTTGCAAACTTTAACTTGGATTTCATTATTTCATCATGTATCTTGTGAGTTTGTATGTGCCATTTCTCATTGTACTAGAGCTATATTTTCTTCCTCGAGGAAGGATATAAATCCATATTTGCAGAGCCCACAGGAGCCGAAGATCAATGGCGCCATATGAGTGCTTCCCCACCTGTCCGGATCATTAGTTCTCTCTGTTGTCTTCCAGTTGGAACCCTTTCATCTCACGGTGCTTTATGAGAGACAACGGCCGTCGAATTGTATTTGTGATTTCTCTTTTTCATTGAATATAAGGTCCATTTGTTCGACAGTAATGTCGTTCCTCTATGGCCAACTGTGCCACCAGTCGGTACAGCCGGAGGAGACTCGTAGTCGTTTTGCAGCAAGCGAAGTAAAGTAAGATGGGAGGTTACTACGAATAGGGCTTTCCTCTTCCCATTAGGAATCGTAGCTCATAGTTGTGCAAAGGTTGCAATGAGAGGAATAAATGTTTGCCCAAAAATATAGAAAGCGAAGTGATGGAGCAGCACCTCCTGCTGGGGGTTGTTAGCTGGTAGGGTTGTTAATTGAGCGGGTCAGTTCGTGAGTATTTAGCGTTCGATTCGACTTGATTCGACTCGAAACTCGACATTAATATGCTCGACTCAGCTCGAATCTTACGAGCCGAGCTTGAGCAAGGTCGTGTTCGACTCGACTCGACTCGGTTGTAACTCGAACTCGACTTGTAGTTGACTCGAACTTGACTTGATAAAATAATATAATAATATAGTTTTTATATTATATTATATATATATATATATATATATATAACAAAAAGCAAGATAGTTGAGATGGTAAGTATTCACCTTGATGACTTCAAGGTTGTGAGTTCAAACTACATTGGCCTTATTTTTCTTAAGTGAGGTACTTTTGACTTTTAATCGAGCTGGTTTCGAGCTAACGAACGAGCTCGACAAAAAATTAAATCAGTTTAAGTATATTCGAGCTCGAACACGTCGAG
>JAURVB010003059.1:0-26769 GCA_033002965.1 Piper betle | reverse complement strand
TGAGAGTAAACCGGATTGGGGTGTTACATTAGGTGTGATGCTTGGGAATATTGCATTTGATTTGTTGGCATTTAAACTATTGACCTCAAATTGGGAATATCCAAGTTTATTTGGTTGCCTGGATACGGTCGCATACAGATATGACCTCACGTTTTGGTGTTCAAGGGGGATAGATTATATATATGTGTGTTGTAATTGCAAGTCCTGTGGGCTGTACTCGTTAGCCAGTAACAGCAACAGATGTCTGTGCGTTGGTATCTGAAGTATCATGTGCTCTGAAAAAATTGCGCACGCTGCAACGGGAACGTTCTTTTGATTACCGGGGCGTTTAGAGTGGACGTAACATGTAAGAGGTGAAAAGTACTTAGACAGCGGCTCATGTGAACGGATGAACAATACTTGAGAAGCAACACGTAAACAAAATAAGCATGAACGTATAACCAAAGGGGTCACCATGAGTCAGTCGCATAAAAAGAATGACTACGTATACGGCCGTGGGTATATAATCTTAAAGACTTGAATTAAAAACATGTTGGTGGGCACTTCGTGAAAGGTCATAGTTTTTTTAATTTAAATTAGATGTTAATGAAGGGGATCTTGGTGGGCATTTTTTCATAAATGGTGCAAATTAGCATTTTTAAATAAATGAATGAGCCGAGCTCGGCTTCTATTCGAATTCGACTCGAATAATTCAAAACTCATTCAAACTCGATTAAAGATCGAACAAATTTTGAGTATTTATGCTTAAAATTGACCGAAATAATTTTTATGTTATTCGAACTTGATTTTGAGTTCAAAACTAACTCGTTTGAGAGTTCAAAATCACCCTAATTATAAAGTTGAACTAGTTTACAAGTTGACTCGTTCAATTATTAACCCTATTGAAATATATTTTTTATTTTATTTTATTTTAGTGCTACGTTACCATTTCATATATGAAAACATTAACAAGTTCGTATGCTCAGCCTCCACTTATTTACGTTTTATTTTATGTTTGAAAAAAACTTATTTATATTTTAAGTATTATTTATTTATATTTATTTTTTATTGGATTTGGGAGGACCCGTCGGACGAGTGATCGGGTACCGGTTCCTGTGCCCGACAAAAGGGTGGGTCATTGGTCAAGTGAAGTCCGCCGGGATCTCGGTGGTCGGGGCGGCGATGGAGCCGATCTGAATCTGCGCCTCTTCTCCATTTCTTCGTGTTCCGCTCATCGGGTACGTATTGATTTTTTCTTTTTTTCATTCGCCCTTCCTTTTGTTTTGTTGGTCTTGTTTATTGGTGCTTTCCCTTCCCTTGATGATGATGGGTTGGTTGCCTTCTTTTTCTGGGGGAGTAAATTTTATGTTGGCATTTGATTGGATTGGACTTAGGATTGTCTGGAATCTTACCTTCTTTCTTCTTGCTGCATTCTTGGTCCGATAGTGATTTTTGTTTAGGCAATGGTTTTTAATTGGATTTGGGTATGTGGTCAACAAATGCTTTTGGTAGCACGCAGTGATTGCTCCTTACTTGGTCGCATGTTTTCCTCATCAATGTTGGAAGTGTATGAATTAGTTTAGGATTATCTGGAATTTCGACTTTTTTTCTTTTGGGGTGTGAGGTTTTCTGAATTGTTGGTGCAATGGCAATCTTTTTGGTTAATGTGTGGAATTGAATTTGGGTTTCGGTACCACGCTTCGGATTTTTTCACTGGATTGCATGTTATCCTCAATTTTATTTGGTGATCAATATTGGAAGTGTGTGTCTGGATTGAGTTGATTCTTGCTGAATTCTGGGCGCAATGATAGGTTGGTTGTGATAATGTGGGAAAAAACGGATGGCTTCTGTGTCACACTGTCAATATTTAAGACTGTAACTGCTCACTTTGGTGTTTATCTATGTAAATTCTCTCATTCTGTTTTAGCCATGGATGAATGAAAGTTATTGGTCTTCTAAGAGAAGGCCAGGGAACAATATATGGCGATTCTATAACCTTTATTTTAATCTGTATTTTTTCAGGGTTTGCCACCTGCCTCCAGCACTTCCTTTTTGCATCAATTTTCCTTGCTACTACCTTCTTTTCCTGTCCAGGGCTTTTCTGTGCAGTTTGCGGCTGTTGCAATATTTTCTTTTAAAAGATTCCACCCGCAGGTGATCACTAATATGGTAGAAGCAACATGTGCCTCGTTGTCAGAGGATGTTCAAGACAATGTAATGTCAAACAGTCATGAAACAGATACCAAAAATTTGGTAAATATTTCCCAAGAAATGAAAGAAAAAATGGATGGTTCAAATTTCTTTGTGAATGAGGTTTGCAATGGGGATAGATACCATGATGGTGCATATGAAAAACTCATAGAAATGGTTGCTGAACTCAAATTTCAAAATGAGTATTTCAAAGCTCAATTTGAGGCAGTGAAACTTCAATTTGTTGAGTCATCAGAAGCTTTTGATTATAAGAGTAAGGTTGGGCTAGAACGAGAAGAATCAGACATTGTAGAGGAACTTTCAATGAAGATAGAATCATTGACAAAAGAACTTAAGGAGCAAAGACTACTACAACTTGCTGCAGAAGATGCTCTTAATCATCTCCGCTTAGCTTATTCTGAGTCTGATACAAAAGCCCAAGAACTTTCTGCAGAGCTTACGAGAGGTCAGATATAACTGTTCAGATATACTCCATGTGGTTTAAAAACTATCTTTTTCCTTGGGTAGTTTTAGATCATTGAAAGTTATCTTTATCTTATTTGATGACCTAATAGTTGGTGTTTACTTTCTGAAGTTATGGGTGGATATGTGTTTTTATTTCCTTTGAATGTGAGTGAGCTAATGTTCAATTTTTTGTTCTAGACAATGCAACAGTAATTCTGTATTCTAAGTACTAATTTATCCTGGGAGAAAGTTGAGAATAGTGCATCCAATTTCTTGTGTGCAAACATTTTGTCATGCAAGAAATGAATCAAGGTTTTTTCGGTATTTGTTAATTCTAATTTATGAGCATTTTATTTATAAATTTTATGCATAAGAACTGATTGAGAAAAATAATATATAAGCAGATTAATATTTTTATAAATCATGGAATGGATGAGTTGTGCAAAAGTATTGCATGGCTTAATATTCTACTGTGTGTGGGCTTTTCTTCTCATTGATGAACTTCTGTTACTTATGGCTTTAATTGGTTGTTTGCAATTGTAGTTCAGCAGAAGATGAACCAAGAGATAAAAGATCGTGATGAGAAAAATGTTGATCTTGAATCAAAAGTTTCAAGGCTGCATAAACGTGCGAAGCAGAAAATCCAAGAGCTTCAAAAGGTGAATATTGTAATTCAAGGGCATGATGATCATGTTATATTTGAACTTCACCTCTCATTTACCTTTTTCTGTTGGATTGGAAAGTTAGCCTGGCTTAAAAGAAACTTCTTGCTCTGTTTTTGTACATGCTATATCTCGTCTTAATTTGATCATGACAAGAGTCAGGTGCTATATGTAAAATATATGTTTCCCAAACCATTGTTCCGAGTGCATGACCTAAATGGCAATGATTTGAAGATGTTCCTACCATAAGGCATAATTTTTACGATATCCAATGAGGCACATTGTTGGCTGTTTATGCTAAACATTTGCAATATCTTTTACTTACAGGAAAAAGATGACATTGAATCTAAATTCAAAGATTTGAGTGAAGCAGTTGAGAAAGCATCGTCTGAGAAACTTCTATTGCAGCAAGAATTGGATCGAGCTCGACAAAATGCAGCTGATGCTTTGAGGTCAATGGATGTTGACAGACAACAAATACGAACAGCGAACAGCAAGTACTTCTCTATTCCGGCTAAAAATTTGGTCTCATAAGAAAGCATGAGATCTTATATGTGTCAATTGGTTTTCATTGAACTTTGTTTGATGTCGTTAATTGGATATGATAGTAGACAAACTTTGGTCTTTCAGTTGCTTTCACTTCTCATTTGTTAATTATACTTCTCAATTGCTTTTCATCTTTAATATCTGCTCTCGTTTTTGTTCAACCTTAAGTGCTGTTATTTTACCATTTGATTTATTCGTGTGACAAGATATGCTCGTTGAGATCTAATGATATGGAACTGAAAATGTAGCAAGATCCTTGCAGGGTATGTAAGTTGGGAGTATGAATATATTTGATGTTTTTAAGAAGATTATATCTAGAAAAGGAGAAGGCAAAAGAAAAGGTTTATTATTTTGTTGCTGATTTGTCCTCTCATTGTTTTTACTGATAGGTTGATAGAATATCTGTAAATTTAGATGGTTTAACCACTTTCCACCAAAGCATAAGCTGTTGGGAGAGGGAGCCAAATAATATTTACTTTAACACTCCCCTCACATGCAGCAACTTTTGAGGCTTAGCACATGGTTGCAAGTAGGTCATAGGGCAAATAACACAGGGTAATTTATATTCCTCTGTGTATATACCTCCACAGAGCAGCTCCTATGTCATGTGATTTAGATGGTTGGATTATGTTGCCCAAATGCTCAAACTATTAAGAAAGGGAGCCAAATTATATATATTTTGACAATATTATGGCATATACTGTCTCAGGCTCAGAGAGAACAATGATGAGTTGTGTCGTTCTTTAGGCGAGAAGGAGAAAGCACTTGAGGAATTCCGGCAATCTCTTATTGAGAAAGAGCAGGTACTCATGTTACACACTGCTTTAAATTGCCTCCGCTAATTGACAAAATCTTCTCGTCTTCATGTCAAGTTATAAACATTTTTTTTGGCTTACTTGAGCACAGGCAATAGAGGAGACACAGAGATTACTAGAATCTGCCACTGAGAAAAGGGAAGCTTCAATTGCTGATCTTATAGCTAAACACCAAAAGGTAAGATGTGCTTTCCAACATCTTTACTATGTTGATGTCTACTGATTTCGCTATCCCCCTTGCCGTCAATCTAAAAGTGTGTTTAAAAGGGTATGTTTCTTATTATCCTTCATATTATGGAGGAAGGGTTTGTTAAATTTGCCTGCATTGCTTCCTGTATGCTATTTCTGGTTCAGTACGATTCCATTTGGTTGTTATCCACTGTCGGGTCTTTCACCGACAGCAAATTTTCTTTTTTTTTTTTTGTTGACTTGGTTCTAACTTGATTTCAATGCAGGGCGTTGCTGGGTTTGATTCATATATGTCTTGGCAATTCATATATGTCTTGGCAAGAAAGTGAATGTTAACTACAATTAGTTATCTGTTCTTTTTATTCTTCATGTTTAGTTTGATGTTATTTAATTAGGTTTAATATGGTTGCTGTCCGCTGGCGTGCCTTCCTCGAGTAAGCTTTTGGGTGACTGGGTTTCTAACCAATATTTTCATGTGTAGCATTTAGAGAGCTTAGAGGGTCAACTTGCTGATGCAGTATCAGAAAGAAGCAAGGCAGCTGAGACAATTTCTTCTCTGCAGGTTGGTCATTTCAAACATCTGGAGCTTGTTTTGTAACTTATGTTGGCTTATTTTTTATATGAACTTTCATCACGTTATTATGTGAAAACTGTTACTAAGTCATAGCTACTATTAGTTTACTTTAGGGCCTGTTTCGATTGTGAGAAAGAGAAAGAAAATGTGAGAAAAGTGTACTTTTCTCCCATGTGTTTGTTTGGTTTGCAAGGAAATGATAGTAAGTGAGATTGGTGTTTTATAAATTTTCCTTTCTTTCTAACCAAACACATTAGCGAAAATGATAAAAGAAATAATTTCTTTTTCTATTCTTTTCTTTTCTTTCTTAATTCCTTTTCTTTTTCTTTCTCTCGTAATCTATCAAACCAAACGGAACCTTAGGGAACAATGATCCACTTTATTATATAAATTCACCTTATGAATGAATTATACATATTGTTGAAGAATTAGCTGAAATTCTGTACTTAGTATATATGTGTCCGTTTCATTTGGGCTTAATCTGCAAAATTTTCTCTATTAGGCACTAATAGTTGAGAAGGAATCTGAAATTGCGGAACTTGAAGCAGCTTCCACTGGAGAAGCAGTTCGTGTGAGAGCTTATGTTGATGCTGTGAAAGGAGAGCTTAACCAGTGCAAACTGGAATATGTGAGAAAAATCTTAATTTTGTAGTTGTAGTACTTGTAAGAGAAAAAGCTTAATTCTTTAGTTCCTCGTGTTTGATGAACCTCTATTTTTGGTTCTTAAGTTTTACATAAAGGAATAGACATTCTTTTGTTTCTCAGTATTATTCTTTCTTTCAAAGTCAATAAGTAGAAATTTTGGCTACAAGAGCAGGAAAGGTGGGTCAGGTTTTATGGTTGTGAATTGTTAGTTTTTTACTGGTTTTATTACTCTCTGGACCAAGTTTAACAGCAAATGTTGTATATTTGTTTGCAAAGTTGTATGTATGAAAGATTTGTAGATATTTAAATCATTTTATTTGATGACATGGATAATTATGGATTTTAGTTCTTCGTGTAGTTTTTTTTAGTATGTTTTCTCATGCAATGTCAGCTTAAGTTTGGTTTTGATGAACGAGGACTGGCTCACCTGAAAGTTGAAGAGTTCTTTTTAGGGTTTGGGTTTGGGTTGTATTTTTCAGTTGTAGTTTTTTTTATTATGTTCTCTCATGCAATGCCAGCTTAAGTTTGGTTTTGATGAACGAGGACTGGCTCACCTGAAAGTTGAAGAGTTCTTTTTTGGGTTTGGGTTTGGGTTGTATTTTTCAGTGGGGTTTTAATTAATGAGTTTTGTTTTCACTAGAATTTTGTTCTGCCCAGGAGAGTGAAAAGGAGAATTGGGATGCTTCTTATCAAGTGCTGAAGAATAAGCTCGAAATGGCTGAAAATCAATGTCTTCGATCTGACATTGAATCAGAAAAATTGAGAAGTAATCATTTGCTTATTTGTGGGACACTTTTATACAGAAGGGACAGAGTTCCATTTCGGCACTCAATGATCGAACTTATAAATTTGCAGGCAAATTGGAAACAGAATTGTCAGTGCAGTCCCAAATGCTGAACTCAAAGGACAGTGAACTTGCCGCTACTAGAGAAGAGGTGTTTTTTAATTGAAAATAATACAGATCGTCCCTGTGAAGGCTTTTTATTTTCTAGACATTAGAAGTCTATACATAATGAATGCTCAATCTTTGTGTGACCTTTATTCTATGGCTTTATTTGTGCTTTTAATGAAATATAATTTTCATTCTATTCCACATATCAGATCAACCGGCTGGAAAGTGAATTTTCTTCGTATAAAGCCCGTGCTCATGCATTGCTTCAGAAAAAGATGCAGAGCTAGTCGCGGCTAATGAGAAGTTGATCAAAGCTCGAGAAGAAGCATTAAAGGTCCTTGAACGCTATCAAAAATTTGTGGATTTCAGAGGGTTATTGCGCGCCATCTGCTAGACAAACATGAAATTATGAAGCTGACAGTATCAATGTGGCATAGGTTTTACTGACGGATGCTTTGTTTTTTCTCATAGGAAATGGAGAAAGACTTGGAATTTGCAGAGGCAGAGAAGAATAAGGCACTGCTAGATCTCCGTGCTGCTCAAGCTGATATAGCTGAGTTACTTGCTGAAAAGTGAGCATTTTTAACTAATGGCTACTAAAGCTATTTTATTCTTTTTGATAACAATCTGATGCTTTTTTCCTACATTAATGCATGTTACTCAAGCTGTGATTTTCCTTTCACACTTTTGATATGAATTTCTTCTGTTTTAGATATAAGGTGGTATGGGTTTTATCATTGTGGCTTCTAGCAAGGATTTCAATATCGCAATATGTCGGCAATATGTTGCCGGCATATCGATATCGGTGGGCGGATGACACGAAAGTCGCCCGCAATATAGTTTCACCAATATTGCGATATGCCGGGTACAAATCACCGACATATCTCGAATAGCAGAAGTGAGAGGACGAAGGTAGGAATGGGAGAGGACTGCAAGCAGGTGTGGGAGTGGGAGGAGAGGTGCATGTGTTTTTCTTTTTGTTTTCAAGAGGCTATTGGGGTGGGGGCTGCACATGTACTTCTGTTAGGGGTGGGGGAGGGCTGTGCTTACATGTGTGTGTGTACATATATATATATAAACACTTTTTCTTTAAAGTGTTAAGTAGTTAATGCTTGTTACTAAGTGTTAAATTAAGATAATTGACTTAGTTATTATTTCTTATTTGATTATTCTTATAAAATGTTGAAAACTTATCAATTATTTATTAGAGAACTAGTTTGTATTCTTTATTAATTGTTAAATTAGTGTAATTGACTTACTTATTATGAATTGGTTTTGATGGGATGTATTTAGTATGTACTAAATATTTATAATTTTACTTTACTTATATCAATCAATTTTCAAATATCTCCGATATGTCTCTCTAGAGGACTGGCTGACACAATACCGATATCTGATATTGAAAACCTTGGTTTCTAGATGTAATTCTTTTTGTTTATGGTTGTTGTGCCTGTTTTATTTGGTTTCTGCACAAATTGTAGATTTGAGGAAAATGCGGTAATGGTGTTTTTTAATGTTTGTGAGGACAAAAACTTTTTGGCAAATTAAGTAATTATGTTGCCCTGCCTAGGTATTGTGGATTCATGTCAGTTAATGCGTACCTCATTAGTTTGCACGTGGTCCTAACTGTAAATGGAGAATGACTTCAATCTTTTAACCAGATATCTTGGATATCGTTGGTATATTAAAACCAACTCATGTCTTGGTGGTGAATAAAAGTTAACATGCATCCTAATCTAGGACATGTGCCTTAGTCTATGATCTATGTGAGAGTTTTAGGATCCCTTTCCAGACATCAATCTTCCTCCATCACACAATGCACAAGAATTGGCGGAGTTTGTCTTCTTCAAACTATCAGGAATAAAAATGTGGATTTGCTGTACTCTCACCAAAATAATGGTTTTCTGTATTTATCTGGAATAAAAATGTCTTCATCACACCTCCTACTTGAATTACTAGGCCTTTCTTTGCCATATATCTCAAAACCTCTAAAGTTAAACTGATGTTGTGGTAAGTGTGATTTCTGACATCTTGTGTTGTTATTTTAGAGATGCGGCCACTCAGAACATGATTCAACAAATTAAACAACTAGAAACAAAACTCAAGTCGACTAATGCACACTACATCTTGGAGAAGGAGGAATGGGAAAGAGCTCTTGAAAATGTTGAAAATTCATGGCGAAGTAAGCTCCTTCTTGTAGGCTGGTTTTATAAATGCTTCAAGATGAAAAAATCTTGTGTTTACTTTTTTATTTTTTTCATGCAGTAAAATATGAGGCCATAGAGGCTGAAAACAAAGAAAATCAAGGCATTGACCTTCAGAAAGAACTCGACAAACTAAAACTTCAGTGTATAAAATTGCAGGTAGATTTGTTGATGTCATTGTTATTATATGGTGATAATATCATTCAACTTAATTGGACCTTGAACATTTAATTTCAGGGAGAACATAGTTCCTTCCGTGATATTGCTGATAAAATCATTGAAGAAAAAGACAATGAAATCTCCAGGCTTTTGAGTGACAACAAGAACCTTCGGCAGTCTATGGAGTCACAGTCTTTAGTATGTTCTCTTGGATTTCTTCTGATCAGGCGGATTTCTCTTCATCTATGGTTCACTGCTTTTCATTTCAACATTAAATAGAAAGCTCTCTTGATAGAAGAAAGAGCAATTTGTACTTTAAGTAAGCCTGCTATTTGTCTCACTTGTATAGATAGTTCCCAATTGCATTTGAAGCAAATTTACAATTGGCTACATACCATCAGTGTTCCTGATAAATACTTTTTACTTTCATTTTCCAACGTAGTCATATCTGAATAGGTACATTTTTTTTTCAGGTCCAAAGCAATGGGAATCAGAATTCAGGTACAGGATATGTCTATTGGTTAGCTGACTGCCAGTTAGCTTCTGGTTGCTATCAAATTTTTTATTTTTTAAAATGCTGATCAACTGGCTTCTAAACGGGAATTTTATATTAGCTTTTCTTAGGCAGGACTCACAGGCTTCAAACATTGAGGCTGCTGAACAGCAGATTCTGGTAATTTTGAATCTACCTCTCAATAGGAATAATTACTATTATTTGTGAATCACTGATTAATATTTGTTTACCTGTTGCAATTTTGAGCCAGCTGCTAGCCAGGCAACAAGCTCAGAGGGAGGAGCAATTATCACAATTTCAAAGGCACATTTTGGCTCTTCAAGTATGTCTATTGCGATCTTCAATGCAAATTGGTGTTGTGTGCATATTTTATTTTTACAACCTGTCTTCATAATACAAATTATTTCAGGAAGAAATTGAGGAACTTGAACGGGAGAATCGACTGCATAGTCAACAGGTAATGTTATGTTTTACTGAGTATGGTAGATGTGCTTTTAGTCACAGTAAACTTGGTCAGATAAAGTTAACATTTTATCAGATTCATTACAAAACTGGTAAAAGAATGTGTTAAAATGTTCAATTTGTTGTAACTTCTAAGTCGTAGTCCCTTGTAGTATCTGCCTACTTTAATACAATTTAGATCTATTTCAAGCTGTGCTTATCATGTATGGTGTCTCTGTATACTTCTGCCCTTTTTCACTAAAAAATTGCATTGTTTCTCTCGTGTAAGTCATAATTTTAGTTTCTTGGCAACTCGAGCAGCAAGCGATGCTCAAGGCTGAGCTGCGTGAGATGGAAAGAAGTAGAAAGAGAGAAGGAGTGGACATGACTTACCTAAAAAATGTTGTTCTGAAGCTCCTAGAAACGGGTAAGTCTTTGGATAATTTGTAATGTGTCAATTATGATAGGTTGAATGTAGGGTTTAGAGTATTATCTGAATTATGTCTAAACTCTGCGGCTTCTCACAAAGCAGAAAGTATATAAAGTCAATGTGCAGTTGAATTTTATTGGGTTATAATAAATCATCAGAAATTAAAATTTTCTCAATCGTGTGCTTTTCTTGTGCCATGCAGTAAATGACAACATTCTTTTGAGGATTGACATTCTTTTGGTTTTTGGTAGGCGAGGTGGAGGCTTTACTTCCTGTGGTTGGAATGCTATTGCAGTTCAGTCCAGAAGAGGTGCAATCGGAAGACTTCTTTGACCTATCTATACAAATTTCTTTTTCCTGCATTTCGAGTAACATCAGATTCTTGCCCCATTGCTTAGCAGATAAGGCGGTGCCAGCAGTCTTATAACTCTTCATCAAGTGGCCCACCATCATCTAGTTCTGATAATTCAGCCTCTGGTCCGAGCTCCCTCTTCTCTAGGTTTACATTTACGTAGCTTTGGGTAAAAAAATCTTTTACATGGCAACTATAAAAGGATTCATGAGCTACGTTAAGGACAAAAAGTGCTGCCGAAGACCCAAAATATTAGTGTGTGGAAACTAAGTATATATGAGAACCTATTGCTATAAACGCCTCTCCCTTGCACGATATTTACATCAAGTAGTGCAGATTTACAAATCAGCATTAGTTTTACAAATCAGCAATTCTTTTGTTGACGTTCCCTAGGAGGAACAGTCAGATGTGTATTACAGAAAATTTTTGTGATTGTTACCTTGTGCTGTGATCAAAGTAATAAAATATCTTTGTGAATAATGAGCTCTGCCTAGTATTTTTGTCCGCTGTTTATGGGCACCAATGGAACAGAATGACTTTTCGAGTAACAGAAATGGACCTGGCTTAGATCGT
This sequence comes from Piper betle, assembly GCA_033002965.1. Taxonomy (NCBI): domain Eukaryota; kingdom Viridiplantae; phylum Streptophyta; class Magnoliopsida; order Piperales; family Piperaceae; genus Piper; species Piper betle. The sequence continues at coordinate 15,139 of JAURVB010003059.1, read as the reverse complement.
TGGAAGTAGTTTCAGAGGTCTGGACAGCGGGGGTGGCGTTTACGACTTAAAAATGACCCAAATATTTATGAGATAAGGGGCTGTAAACATTTTTTTCCAAGTGAATTTGTAGAAATATATAAATATATGTAGAGTGGTAATCTGTTGTATCTGTAAAACGCTATCAGCAGATAGACATTATCAACAAATAACATTTCTCTATCTATTAAATGCTTTCAACGGTAATTATAAAAATTCAGCAATAAGTGTGTGCTAATTCCTATGCACAAAGATGATTGGTTTTAGAGGTGAATGTTTTTCAAATATATATATATAATGGGTAGGGCTGTTAATTGAGCGAGCCCGTTTATGAGTATTTAGTGTTCGGGCTCGCCTCGATTCGATTCGACATTCGATATTTAAATGCTCAAGTTTGAACTCAACTTGAACTCAAATTTTACGAACCGAACTTGAGTAAGGCCGTGTTCAACTCGACTCGACTCAATTCAGACTTAATAAAATAATATAATAATATATTCTTTATATATATATATATATACACACACACACAATATAATGACAAGAAGTGAGATAGTTGAGATGGTAAGTATTCAAGTCACTTGACCTCGAGGTTTCTAAGTTCAATCCACATTGATTGTATTTTTGTTAAGTGAGGTATCTTTTGACTTTTAATTGAGTTGGTTTCAAGCTCAGGAAAATTAAACAGTTTAAGGTGTATTCAAGCTCGAACATGTATATGTTCAAGACTCGATTAGATCTTGAGTTCGAATTCAAATAGAGCTCGGCTCTGATTTGGGCAAAACTTTGGATAAGGATTTTTTTAAAGTAATTGTTAATTTGATAAACATTACATACACTTATGTCGCGGGACACAACCCACAATCACCCTGATAATGCAACCCTCACCTTTCACTCAACCACTACTGATGTGTTAAAGAAGAAGAGTAAAAATCACTTAGGCCCCTCTTTTGGGACAAATGATCACTTGCACTTCCTATTTTTAAAATGGTCATTTAAAAAAATATTTACTTACACTTGGATTTTAAAAATACCATTAGTAAGTAGTTAAATATTGATGAGATGAGTGAAATTAAACTATGTTTTAACTATAGATGTGAGAAACTTGGACACTCACCATCATTTTCTTGTAACTTATTATTTTGTTAATTAAAGTATATATTTTGATAACATGTTCTAGTTTGCTGTGTCATCAAGTTATTTTACCAAACCATTAATATTTAATCACTTACTAGCATTAATATTAGAGTATTTATATATTTATATTCAATTAATAAAATAATAAATTTAAAAAATAATATTAAAATATTTTTTCTTGATGTCGTGTTCTAGTTTGCCATATCATCAAATTAAAATATAATCTATTTTTTACTACATCATCATTATTTAACTACTTACTAACTGTGTTAGAATAGCAAGGGTGTTTGTACTATTTTTTAAAAATAAGGGGTGTAAGTGATTATTTGTCTCAAAGAGGAAGTCTAAGTGATTTTTACTCAAAAAGAAAGTGCAAATAACATGGGACCCACCAACATCTAGGGTAGTAAATGGCTAGCCAATTTACTGATTTTATAGAGTTAAATGACACAAATATGGGGAAAGAATTATTCCTTGAAAATAATAAAAAATTTGTTAATTTAACCAAGCTCGATTAAAAATATAAAAAGGTTTAACCATAACTGTTTAACCGACTTAAATTGAAGATAATTATGTTATTTTAAATGTTTTATGAATAAAACCTAATTTCGTGTCCAAATCTACCCACAACTTATAAATATGGACTTATTTTTTGTTTGAAACATGTTTTGAATAAAATTGTTGTAATGATCGGAGCTTAAGATGTTGTAGTCTCTTTTTATTATAATTATAATTTTATTTTATTTTATTTTAGACATTAAAAATATTATATATTTTGTGAAAAATGTTATTTTTGACCGTTATAATTTTTTATTTTATACCTTATATATTTTTCTATTGATAGATGGGTTGTGTAAAATGGTGAAATTTTCACCAAGTTTTAACTGTTTAACCAACAATAAAACGGTTAAAATTCAATTACGGCAAAACTTTTTAAATTTGGTTAACAGTTTGTTTATGATTAATAATATAAAAAATAATTAATGTTTATGGTTAATGGTATCAACATATTCTTGCAGTGAACTTTCGCTAGATTATTTTTTGCATAGAAGAAGGGAAGAAGAAAGCTCTCAGAGGCTTCAAAAGAGATTTTGGTAGTGGTGTTAAAGCTAGTAGGATAATCACGTGAATATGTATATATACACGAGAGCCGTTTAGGTGTGCCAGAGGCAGGAAAAAATTATTGCCTCAAACTTTCATTTAGGTCATCCGATTATAAAGACGATCCAGATCTATTGATTTCATAAAAAACCTTAAACTTTGATCTGGGCCATCCGATTACAAGGATGACCCAAATCTATTATTTTCAAAAAAAAAAACTAAACCTCAGGGCAATCATCCTGGCGGTCATCGACTGGCTATGCCGGCCGTGGGCGGCCATGTCTGGTCGCCCTCAGGCCAAATTCAGCTATGGTCGGATCTGACCACAAGGCTAGGCGGCCAACTCACATGGCCGGCGACAGTTAGATTGGCCACACAACAACAAAAAAAGCAACCCTGGGCCTATCCCGTTGCCACCGCCTGTGCTACCCCACTGACGTGGTTAGACATGAGGCGGTAGAGGTTGCTGGTGTTGTTGGCATCGCCGTCGTCATTGGCATCGGAGGAGGTATCAGAGGTGTCAGAGTGGGAGGAGGGGGTGGGCGATGGTGACGAGGGGGAGGGGATGGGGAGGAGGGGCCAATCCCATCGCCACACAGCCCAACCCCATCGCGGCCACCACCCCTTCGCTCCACCTTGACTCCACTGTGGTCGCCATCTCCCCCTCGACCCCGCCCTCCTCATAAGGACACCCCTCCCCGCCCGGCCTGCCCGCAGATGCCCCCTCCCCAACCCCGCCGCGCTGCCGCCTCTGAACCCTGCCGTGGCCTCCCTCCCTCTCCCCACCCAGTCGTGGCCGCAGACACCCCCTTAACCCCTCCCTCCTTATAAGAATGCCCCCCTCCCCAACCCCGCCGCTGCCACCCCTCCCCAACCCTGCCCAACCGCGGCCGCAAACACCTCCCCCTCCCCTACCCGGCTAGTCATGGCCAGTAACCTGGCCATTAGAGAATAGAGGATTTTTCTTATCAAATTTGGGTCATTTGATTATAAAGATAGCCCAGATTAGAGCTTGGGGTAAGAAAATTTTCCTGCCCTTGCTTAGAAAAACTTTACCATATATATTGGGAAAAGTGTTTGTGAGCTCGTGGCAGGAAAAATTTATGCCCTGAGCTGTGATATGGGCTGTTTGATTACAAGGACGATCCAAATTTATTGGTTTTTTAAAAAACTAAACTCTCCCGTCGCCACGGCTACCTCGACGCATTCCACCTTGGCCTCGCCCCGCTACAGCCACCCTTGCCCTACCGTGACCTCCCCTACCCCGCTCCCCCCAATCCCGGCACAGATGCCCCTGTTCCGCCCTGGTCGCCCCCATTATATTATTTTTTTGCTATGAGGCAGGATCCAGCCACCGCGAGCCAAACCTAGCCGCCCCTTAACCATATATGGCCGGGGGAAGGCTAGATCCAGCCTGCGGCGCCCGGACCTTGACGACGACGGCCATATATGGTTGCGCAACAAAAGAAAACCAAACGGATCTTTGGCGTTGTGGCCCGATCCAGCCATGGCCAACCATGTCTAGCCACCCTATGGCCCGATGTGGCCAGCGGTGGCAGATCTAGTCACCCACAGTCAGCATGGTCTGCTTGGTGGTGGTTTTTTAAAAAATAATAGATATGGGTGTCCTTTTAATCGGACGGCCTAGATCAAAGTTTATTATTATTTTTTGAAGTATTAGATTTGGGTCGTCCTTATAATCGAACGGCCCAAATCAATGCTAGGGCATAAAAACATTTCTGCCCTAGGCACAGCTTAGCGCCCTCTATTGTTAAACATTATATGACACCTATTTTAGTTTTTGTTTTTTAATCAAGCATGTATGTCCAAATCTCGTTCGATCTCGAGTCGAGTTCGAACGAGTTTTGGACATACATGCTTGAGTTTGACTCGAATATCTTTTATGTGTTCAAGCTCGACGTGTTCGAGCTCGACTCGAGCTCGAATATACTTAAACTGTTTAATTTTTGTGAGCTCGTTCGCCAGCTCGTTCGTTAGCTCGAAACCAGCTCGATTAAAAGTCAAAAGTACCTCACTTAAGAAAAAATAAGGCCAATGTAGTTTGAACTCACAACCTTGAAGTCATCAAGGTGAATACTTACCATCTCAACTATCTTGCTTCTTTGTTATTATTTCATATATATATATATATATATATAATATAATATAAAAACTATATTATTATATTATTTTATCAAGTCAAGTTCGAGTCAAACTACAAGTCGAGTTCGAGTTACAACCGAGTCGAGTCGAGTCGAACACGACCTTGCTCAAGCTCGGCTCGTAAGATTCGAGTTCGAGTCGAGCATTTAATGTCGAGTTTCGAGTCGAATCAAGCCGAGTCGAACGCTAAATGCTCACGAACTGGCTCGCTCAATTAACAACCCTACCAGCTAACAACCCTGCGCAGGAGGTGCTGCTCCATCACTTCGCTTTCTATATTTTTGGGCAAACATTTATTCCTCTCATTGCAACCTTTGCACAACTATGAGCTACGATTCCTAATGGGAAGAGGAAAGCCCTATTCGTAGTAACCTCCCATCTTACTTTACTTCGCTTGCTGCAAAACGACTACGAGTCTCCTCCGGCTGTACCGACTGGTGGCACAGTTGGCCATAGAGGAACGACATTACTGTCGAACAAATGGACCTTATATTCAATGAAAAAGAGAAATCACAAATACAATTCGACGGCCGTTGCTCTCTCATAAAGCACCGTGAGATGAAAGGGTTCCAACTGGAAGACAACAGAGAGAACTAATGATCCGGAGAGGTGGGGAAGCACTCATATGGCGCCATTGATCTTCGGCTCCTGTGGGCTCTGCAAATATGGATTTATATCCTTCCTCGAGGAAGAAAATATAGCTCTAGTACAATGAGAAATGGCACATACAAACTCACAAGATACATGATGAAATAATGAAATCCAAGTTAAAGTTTGCAACCAGAAACACATTATGATACAGTTTATGTGGCCGCATGCTCCATTGACCGTTTCAGATCCATTTTTACTTGATTAATAGTCCACTCCATGCTTTCCAATTCCTGCAAAAGATCAGTTTATGGGATCAGTTTCACTTGCAGATCAAAACTCGCGAAATTGACGGTTCACTGCCTACCTTCACTATATCTTGATACTGCCTTGCAATTATGTCAAAATGTGGATCAACTCCTTGATATTCCCTAAGTCGAGTTACCTAATACACAGTCACAATCCAGCACAAAAAAGTTAGTATGGCTTTTATATATTTCTGGGTATTGCTAACAAGGAATACCAGATTAATGGCTCTATCTGGAATATAAATCAGGCTTGATAAATACTTTCCAAAGACGTGATGAAAATTTTGAAAACGCCTGACTGTCTCATTATCTCCTAATATGAATATTTATACTAGAATACAAGGCAACTAAAAGCATTAAAATTTATTAAAAATCCATTAATTCAAAGAGTGTAACACGTTGCATTTCTTCACAATGCTAAGAAAATCAATACCGCTTTGTTGTACGCAATTGATGCTTCTTCTGTGGCTTCCAATAGATATTCTCTAGAAACAAGGACAAACTTTATCAGTCTTCTTTTTAAAATTATAATGAACTTAACTCTTTGTGCATTATCACTTGAATATACCTGATCTTGCGCAAGGCTGGGACTGTTTCTTGAGTGTAGGTGTCACGAAGAAGAAGAAGTTCCATAACCCTAAATCAAGTTCCAGGTACTAGAGGCAGCATTAGTAACAGAACATTTCAGTTGAAACATTGACTCATATAACATAGAATCTCTCTTCATAACGAACCTCAGCTTTGCACTCATTGTCTCACATCTTTTACAAAGCCAAGTCTTTCGAAGCTCATCCTATACATTGATGTAAAAAACAAGAGACTAATCAATTAGATAACTAATATTCAAAGTTTTTACCAAGTAGAAATTCCTAGAATTTAGGTAATTGATGGCCGCCTCACATATTGATGTTGATGTTGCAGCTTCAAGTCCTTCACAAGCTTAATAAGTACTCCAAGTATTTGCTCAAGCACCTATAGAATGAAACGAGAAAAAAATAAAATGCTAGTGATCTATACATCAGTAGGTGATATTGGTGATGATTGGTTGGGAGAGAGAGCCAAATACATTATAGTATTCAGCAAACTTCCTATCAACAGAATACAAATCTTCTCGCAAGGATGTCTCTTCCTTTTCAAGCTCTTCAATCAATAATTTTACCCTGAAATTGACAAGGGTGCACAACATATGATAATAAAGTGGAGGCAAACAGAAGCTTGATTCAGAACCAGATTATAAATCATAACAAAAATGCAACAGATCATTGCCATAAAAGTGCTCATAAATAGCATACAAGATGGTTATGTACAATATAAAGAGTTATTCATAAGCAATATTGCTACAAAATAATTTCATCTGCTATATACGAAAACAAAATATGTCATACAAGAGTTATATACCTTTCCAGGAGCCTAGTGGTTAAAGGAACAGACGAATAGCTATCTGCACCACATAAATTTTCTGTAACATATCTAACAATCAGACATGATAAATCAGTAAAATCACGAGCTTTCAGGACTCACCAATTCCCTCCATCGCAAATGCATCAGCTAAACTATCACATTTAGCCTTTAAGCGAGCTTCAATTTCACAACATAAAGATGCTTGATAATCTGTCATATCCTACAAAAAAAAACCAAAACAATTTGTCACATCTGTGCAGTTCAGGATTTTTTATAGTACTTATTATGCAAAGTGGCAAAACCGAAAAAATACTATAAGCTACAACCCTGGAGGCAGGAGAGGTTTCATGATAAGCATACAATGCTGTCAAGTAAGAATAATAAAATTCGTGCCTTGCACCTTCTAGAAGGAGATATCATGAATAACAATCAGCATAATTAAAGGCCAATGCAAGATACCATACCATGGAAGGTGCTCGTGAATGCTGATTTTTCCGCAGAAAACTAGGGGTAATGCCAAGGAATCGATCAGGTACACCACCAACTCCAGGTTCCACAAATTCAGACATCTGAGAAATATTTGAAGTACCACCTATGCTGTTGACCAAGCTATTATTTGAAGTATACGTTGCAGTTGTACTAGTGCTATCGATGGAGCTCCTTGCCAAATTACTCATAGTCTCAATGTCTTCCTCGTGAATTTCTCCATCTTTAGAGAGAAGAGGAAGCCTTAATTTTTGAGCTGCCTGTGAAACTACTAGTCTTTGTTCTAGAGATTCATAAACCTAGAAGACATAAACATGGGCGTTACTAAAAACCATAGAAAAAGAACGCTCATTGCAATCCCAAAAACAAATGAAGATTAAACAAACTAATGGAAGGGAAAGAATCAATGATAAACCGAACCTGGGGAGGCATGTTTAAGTCGTGCTGGCGATAGATGCCCTGAGACTCGTTCTGCTGATACTCTTCAACAACCGCAACTATCTCACTATAAACAGCCTTAAATCCAAGCAACACAAAGATGCAAACCAAATCAACAACAACCCAGAAACTAGAACATCGGCGTGCATTTACACGACAGGTTGAAAGAATAAAACATGAAAACTTTACCATGACTTCCAAATACCGCAATCTCTCCTTCAACATATCCTCCCTCGCCTGCAAATGACACCGCCAAATATCATCGAAATCATGGAAAAATTCAAATAATTAAAAAAAAAAACAGTTTCTTTTTTGTTTTTGCCGACAAAGGCCCCGAGGGGTTCAAATTATGGGTACCCTACCATTTGGAGATCATGGTGAACAGGCTTGGAGACCATAGATCCGTCCGGGGCAAGGCAATGTCGCTCCAGCTGCTCGATCAAGTGCTGCACGTCGGTCGGAAGGTTGCTCGACAGGAATGCCGCCGCCGCCGCCATTGCCGCCGATACAAGACCGGTGACAACTACGGAAATGGGGAGTTTGGGAGAAGGAGAAGAGAATTTGGGATGAGAAGGTCGCCGGAAACCTAGCCACCGAGTGGGAGGGACGTCGGGCGTGGAAGTGTGAGCTCTGTCGCTGGCGAGGGAGACGATGGAAAGGAAATGACGGGGTTTTCCATAAGGAATTCGGTTTTCCGCCGTGTTGACTCGCTCACTACTGCTTTCCACTCGTTTAACTCAGTTGACTCACTATTCGAGTTAGTACAGTTGTGAAATACATTCACGAGTATATTTATTTTTTATTAATATATCTGTCGTTTTCACTTAGGGATATAATTTTTTATATTATTTAACAGTTGAAGAATTAAAGCAAATTACAAAAAAACATTAATTAAAATCTTGACTATCCTACAGTGAGGGGCCAAACTTGGCGGCCTATGGTTAAGGGCAGCCTGCCCTAGGTCACGGCCGGCTAGCTCCAAGCATCGAGAGCCCTAAGGTGGCCGGACCTTGGCCACCTAGGCCTGGACCCGGCCATCCGATTTTCTCAAGTGAGGATAGTTTAAATGATTCTATTTTTTTATTTTTTATAATTAAGTCTGGTTTTCACTTCACCTGATGATATTAAAAAATCCTGGCTTTTCTCGTAAAAAAGACAATGTATATTGTCATGACTTTTTTTCCATATGCAAGAGGTCGGTATACATGTGAAATACCTTCACATTGCATTCACACATAATAGAGAAATTGAGGATAGGGCAAGTAAAGGAGACTTCAGAACAAGTGAAAGATGGTGCAATTTAATTTACATCGTGAAACCTTTCTCTACATTTTAATTTACATCGTCAATATGTGAAACCCTTTCTCTATTATTTTTTCTACCTTTGCAAGGTTATGCATTCTCCTCATCTTTTGCTTACGTTGTCTTCTTATCCATACTTTCTAGTTCATCTCCCATCTTGGTCTCTTCCACAAGGTATTTAAATTTCACAAACAAAGACAAAAAAAGAAGAGAAAGTTTACCAACTTATCTACCTCCAATTATTTTTGTACTCGAGGCCAGCGTTATTTTTAAAATAATATACCATTATTATGTACTAAAGCCTCTATAAAAAATTACTCTAATTGACGACAAATTAAATACTTCTCCACGAGTCTTCTTTAATTTATTATATTAGCCCATTAAAAATATTTCGAAATTTTGCTTAAATCACAAAATAATTTTTAAAAAAACTCAAAAGCAAACAAGGAGAAAGCTAAAAGAATTCTTTTTAACCAAATTTTCTTACTCACCTTTTAGATAATAAAAAATAGAAGTAAATGTAATTAATGTTCCCAAGGACGAAAATTGTCAAATGACGGCTAAAAAATTACTAGTTGAAAAATCATCCCAAAAAGATATTAAAAGAGTTTAAAATGTGTTTGATGAGCATCGAACCGAACATGTCTTGACAAAGCATGTTAAACCAACAATTTTATCCGTTTAAAAACATAAAAATAATAAAACAAAATTTGAAAAAAATTCTTTGTCTATCCCAATAAATAAAAGTAAACTAAATCTTAAACTTAGTTGACTGTAGCATCGGGGTTTCGCATTGCGAAGATGCATGAGGTGGGTGTTAGCTGATAGGCAAGATGTTAGACTAGGAATGGATCCACGTTGTGGTCTGGTGGAAAGATTCTGTTGATATTTTCCATTCTATTTCTATGCTGGGCCGAGGACGTGGAGTAGTTGTAATGGCAACAACCCACCTAATCCAAGAATTATTTATTTATTTTATTGGGTTGATATTTTGTATTCTATAATATCTATTTGGTTTTCAAGAGACAAAAAAGAAACAATTTTTTCTTCAAAATGATATGTTTTGTCTCGGATACATCAAATCCGTAAGGGTGGGACCAATATGTGTAAGAAGTACACGTGCTAATCCCAGATGTCTACTGTCTCTCATACCTGTCAGAACTCAGAACATCTTATATTATTATTATTATTGTTGATAGTCATAAGATAGACTCCCTCTCCCTCTGTTGTGGTCGGAAGGAAAAAATAGAGCGATGGATGATCGGCTGAAATGCTCTGCCAACTCCCATCACTTTTCTGGAGCGATCCGCCCTTGTCTACAGTGACCGCACTTCTCTCGTGTATGGCTCCCTCCGCTTCACCTGGAAGCAGACTCAACGCAGGTATCTCCTTCTTGCTTCCGCTCTCACCTAGCTCGGGATTGCTCCTGGCGACGTGGTGCGGCCCTTCGTTCATATTATTATTATTATTATTATTAATCTTTTCTGTTGGAATCATGGGTTGGCTGTGTCTTTGTTTGATTTATCCTGATTTGCAGACTTTCGCGCTTTGCGTCTGTAATTTGCTGATCGTTTTTCTTCCTGTAATTCTAAGTCTTGGTCGAGTGAAGATTCAAATAGATGTTCTATAGCCTGTGGAAGAGTACTCGCAAAACATGCTCAATGTGGATATTATTGTTTCCTCTTTATTGATGGGCTAGTCTAGCTTAGTTTGCTAATACTTGACTTTTGAGACATTTATGTGAGCTCTTTTGCTAATGTATGGGAGTTTTCAGATGAACCACTTTAGTGAGACTAAGTGAAACATTTTCCTTCTCTGACTGAAAGTTAGTGTTGTTGTTCGATTGTATCAATAGTCTACGAAGACCATTGATAAGTTGCTAGTGGACATTGCTTTTGTTCAAGCCTTATACTGGAAACTATTTGATTTTTACAGTAATCTCTCCTATAAATTGATATCTGCTTGCCAAGTTTTAAGCAAGAGGAGATCTCCTGATCCTAAATTTCAAACGGCTATGGTATTCTTTTGTTACGCCCCTTTGATAATATGATTTTGTTCTTTTTCTTGGTTATTAGCTTTCACTTGTATCGTTTTGGTCATTTGCTTTGTCAGTTCGCGATTAGCAATTGTTACAAAAATTGAATATGAATCAGGTTGCTGCACTGGCTCCAAACATCCCAGCAATGTATGAGCTCCATTTTGGTGTCCTCTGGCCGGGGGAGTTCTCTGTACCCTAAACATTCGTCATGATTCGGCCATGGCATCAGTGTTATTTGGGCACTCTGAAGCCAAGCTGATCTTTGTTGACTACAAACTCCTTGATATTGCTCGTGGAGCCTTGAAACTACTTGCTGAGAAGAAAGCAAACTGCTTACTATCATTGTCATTGCAGATTCTACCACGTAAGAATATATTGCTAATAACAGTTTAGAATGTGAGGGCATTCTGAAGATGGGAGCGCCTGAATATGATGTGAGATGGCCAAAATATGAACTTGACCCAATTTCATTAAATTACACATCTGGCACGACGTCAAGCCCTAAGGGTGTCATTTATAGTCATAGAGGAGCCTTTCTAACTTCCTTAGCTGCTATTATTCTTTGTGAAATGCGCTCAGTTCCTGTTTACCTATGGACTGTTCCCATGTTTCACTGTAAAGGTTGGACTCTTACTTGGGCCATTGCTGCACAAGGTGGGACCAATATTTGCCTGAGGAGTGTAATAGCAAAAGACATCTTTGAGGCCATTGCTCTGCTCAAGGTTACACACATGGCTGGTGCCCCTACTGTGTTAAATATGATTGCAAATGCACCAGATGGTCACAAAAAACCACTTCCCGGCAAGGTAAGTATAATGGTCGGCGGTGCTCCTCCCCAAGTTTTACTGAGCGTGGAAAAACTTGGCTTTAGTGTCACACATTCTTATGGGCTCCCCGAAACCTATGGCCCTGGAACAATATGTGCATGGCAACCTGAATGGGATGCCTTGCCTGCTGAGGAACGAGTGAAAGTTAAGTCCAGACAAGGTCTTCGACATATTGCAATGGCCGAGGTGGATGTCAAAGATCCTGTGACCATGAGAAGTGTTCCACCTGATGCGCTGGAACAATATGGCCCTGGAACAATATTCTTATGGGCTCACCGAAACCTATGGCCCTGGAACAATATGTACATGGCAACCTGAATGGGCTGCCATGCCTGCTGAGGAACGAGTGAAAATTAAGTCCGGACAAGGTCTTCAACATCTTGCAATGGCCGAGGTGGATGTCAAAGATCCTGTGACCATGAGAAGTGTTCCACCTGATGCGCAAACCAATGGAAGTGATGTTCAGAGGCAGCACTGTGATGAGTGGGTACCTGAAAAATGTCAAGGCTACTGAGGAAGCTTTTTCTGGAGGGTGGTTTAGAACCGGTAACGTTGGTCTCAAGCATTAGGATGGATATGTTCAACTAAAAGATAGGTCTAAGGACATTATAATTTCTGGTGGGGAAAATGTCAGCTCAATTAAGGTGGAACCTGTGTTGTTTAGTCATCCTGCTATTTTGGATGCAGCCGTATTTTGGAAGCAGCCAGATGACCACTGGGTTGAGACAGTCTGTGTATTCGTGAAGTTGAAGCAAGACCACGAAGCAAATGCACAAGAAATCATTCGTTTCTGCCGGTCGAGGCTGCCGCATTATATGGCTCCAAGGACCGTTATATTTGACGATTTGCCCATGACTTCGACCGGAAAGATCCAGAAGTTCGTCCGAAAGGAGAAGGCAAGAGTTTTGGGAAGTCTGACAAAAAGAACAGACAGCAAGCTCTGAGTAAGCATTCGAAATGGGGATTATAGAACTAAATAATGTTGTGCTCGTGACTAATGATGTGATCATACTGTTTGATTGGTAGATCTTTGTATTTCGAAGGTGGGTGGATGCTAAAAACTAATGAAAGCTCACTTGTGCAAGAAAAAATGCTTTTGCCATGCTCGTTTTAATACCATTGGGAAGTGGGGGTGAGGAATGTTGGGATTAACCAAACAAACTAAAGATAAATTTCCTATTTTAACACATACGGATGAGAATTATCAAACAAATAGAAAGATTAGACAAATTAATTTTATGTGGAAAACCTTAAATTTGAGAAAAAATTAGAGGGCAAATAATCATATTAAATTATTATAACATAATTTTGATGTAAAAAAGATTCAGAAGAGAATAAATTCTTTAATATCAATTTATTGTACTTTTTATAAAATTAATATTAACTAAGAAAGAAAATAAAGAATTACAGATTACAAATATAAGAACTCGACAAAGTTACGGTTAATGATTGCAAGTGAATCTTAACAAAACATTCATCTTTCTTCAATCCACATAATTTTCTTCTTCCCTTTATAACCGTTGTTTTTCTCCGGAACCCAAAACCAAAAACTAAAAAAACGTCATACGTTGCTTTTATTCCTTTCAACTAACCAAATCTGCAAAATCTTTGTTTTCCCCTAAAACATGGTTATAATTTCATGTGTTTACGAAGGAGGGACAACCCAACAAATCTCTCCTTCCCGATTCCATGAAATACTTTTAGCCAGCATGAGAAGCTCTCGTCCATGCCTGCTCCATTCCTGCAGTAAATATGTTTCTCTTTTGACACAACTTTAGTCATGATATCTAAAATATTTCTTGTAGTATGAATTTTTGTTAGCTTAAGAGATTTACTTTCCAAACACATCTCTTATCCAGTGATATCTCATATCAATGTGCTTGCTCCTTGAATGAAAATTTGAATTCTTACTCAGGTGAGTTGCACTATGGCTATCACAGTGTACAATGTATCTTTCCTATTTAATGCCAATTTTATTAAAAAATCACTTTGTCCATAGCATCTCCTTGTAAGCTTTTATAGTAGCAATAAATTTTGCTTTAGTTGTGGATAATGCAACACATTTTTACAACTTAGATTGTCAAAACACATCCCCATTAGCAAAATTAACAACAAATTCAGATGTTGATCTTCTTGTCTCTAAGTCACCTACCATGTTCGCATTGGTATAGCCAACTAATAAAAGTTTATCACTTCCAAAACACACACACATTTTGGATGTACTTTTCAAGTACCTTATTATCCATTTAACTGTTTGCCAATATTTTTTACTCGGATTTACTAAATGTTTGCTAGCTATTCCAACTACATTTGTTATGTCTGGCTTTGTACAAACCATAGCACACATCAAATTACCAACTACAAAAGCATAAGGAACCTTTATCATTTCCTTCATCTTTGTTTCACTTAAGTCACTTTTTTCAACTTAAAAGTGACCTCCCTAGTGGAATTGCAACTACCTTTGCATCTTTCATGTTGAATTTTACAAGTATTGTCTCTATGTACTTTTCCTGTGAAATCCAAAGCTTTCTAGCTCTCTTGTTATGCCAAATAGGCATCCCCAAGATTTATTTTGCCGGTCCCAAATCCTTCATTGTAAAGGATTTATTCAAGTTCTTCTTTAAACTTGTAATTTTGACTTTATCATGTAATGCGTTATCCAAATAAAGCAACAAAATAATAAAGTCACAATTATCAAACCTCTTGATGAACACACAATGATCAGAAACAGACTTTTTATACCCATTTGTTTTTATAAAAGAATCAAACTTTTTGTACTACTATCTAGGAGCTTGCTTCAAACTATACAAACTCTTTTTCAGTTTGCATACCATTTGTTCCTTTCCTCTGACTTCAAAACCCTCTCGTTGTTCCATATATATAGTCTCCTCAAGATTACCATGAAGAAAGGCCGTCTTCACATCTAACTATTCAACTTCTAAATCCAAACTTGCAGCCAAAACTATAACAATTTTAATAGAAAAGATTTAAATAATAGGAGAAAAAATTTCATCAAAATCAATACCTTTCTCCTGTTCGAAGCCTTTCACCACCAACCTTGTCTTGTACCTTGGTTGTACGTTATTTTATTCGTATTTAATCTTGTAAACCCATTTGTTCCTCAATATTCTTTCCCCCTTAGAAAGATCGACCAACTCATAGGAGTAATTATCATGCAAATATTTCATCTCATCTTGCATTGCCTTCAACCACTTCTCCTTTTCTACACAAGCTTTGACTTCACTGAAATTTTGTGGTTCTCTACATTTAGTAATTGTCACATATTCTGATAATAGATATATTATTGATAGAATTAGTTTACGAGCTTATCT